>PVKU01003408.1:167500-179981 GCA_004027475.1 Anoura caudifer | reverse complement strand
GTAAAATGCCTTCAGGAAATGTGGAGTGGACCAGTTTTGCTGAAGCATAGCTATTTACATTAGAGGGTCAAGGGGGCGGGAAAGAGAACTTCGGTTCAAGCCAGATTGCACAGAGCAAGAAAAACCCAATCAAAGGGATCTGGATTTGACCTTGTGATTGGAAGCTGGGGGAGGTGACTAAGAAAAGATTGTTAGACCAGTAATAGGGCTCATTGGTGACCTTTAAATTTATAGTGTCTGGGGTGAGGATAATGGCAGATTGCAGGGACTTGAGGAAGAACTGGGCAGTGTGGAAACGGAAGCAGATGGGATAAGCTCCTCATCGGAGGTGCCTGGCAGAGGAAGAAAGGAGACGAACAGAATGGTAGTGGATGGGCATCAGCAGGTGAAGTGAATCTCTTCCCTGTGGGAGAGACCTGGTGGGTGTGGGGATGAAGGAGACTGGAAAGGAAGCCAGTGATTTCTTCCGGCCCCAGAGTGAAAGCAGAGGCTCTTCCTAGTTCCTGGAAAGCAAATGAATTAAATTCAGTTCTGTAATTCCAAAGAGTGTTCCAAGGAAGCACTGGAGTGTGTGAGGATCCTTTGGAGACTTCGAAGTTCAATTTCAGAGACACCAATGCTTTCAATGCTTTGATAATGTCTGGTTTTTGTTGGGGGGTGGTTGGCATGAGTCAATACCTTCATTCAAAAAATATTTTACTAATATTTAAAGTACCTGAGAATAAAAAATATTTCCTTCTCACCCTGGCCTAACTCTGGTCCTGCAATGCCCAGCACAGAGGTCATGTTTAACAAATGTAAGCTGAAGGAATGAATGGCATCAAGTGGCGTGACTCTGTCTTTTGAGTTCTATGACCTTGAGTAAATTACCGAGGCAGAGAATAATATCGAAGTCACAGGGTCATCACGAGCATGAACAGAGATAGTGGGTGTAGAGCATGATGACAGCGTGGTGGCTGACACATTCATAAAGGTGCTGTCAAGTTGTCAAGACCATGTTTTGAGAAGCCACATGGCAGAGCGGTCAGGACAGAAACTGAGTCAAGCACACTTGACTTTCAACCCAGTTCGGCAGCTTGCTGTTGACGGCCCTGGGCAATTAACTTCTCCAAAGCAAGTCTTTCATTCATTTATAAAATGCGGATTATAATATTTACTTTAATAAGGATGTTGTGAGGGATGAATGAGATAGTATACCGGGTGGGGCAAAGGTAGGTTTACAGTTATGATTTATGAGAAACACAGTTTATTTTTGCATTATTATATGTTAATGATGGTATTATTTTCCATGCAAACAACTGTAAACCCACTTTTACCCCACCCTGTATGTAGAGCTGGCCTCTCTTTTTTACATGAGTAGGCAAATCTTAAGTAACATTCTACTTTTAAATGAAAAAAGAAAATTGAAATCTCCAGTAAAAACTGTTTGGATGTGTTCTCATAATTTTTAAAATGAACACTGCTCTGATTTCTTCCCTACTTCCCATACTTTAAATGATAAGTTGAAACTATGTTAAAAATGTTGAAACTGTCAAAAAAGTGTTCTCGACTCTTCTCTGTGGAATGGGGGAGAACTTCACATTACATGTGGCCATAATGAGGTGAAGCTCCGTAGCGTTCCTTCCTCTAGTCTCTCTCCAGTTGGTTTCAATTCTTTAAGGTATATAAAACTATTTCAATACTTCAAGGTATATAAAACTAAAAAGGTTCACACATTCTGTACCCCAGATGATGTGAGATGAATGGGAAGGTTAGCAAGTAAGATTTGACAAGATTTTAGAAAGTTGATTCTCACAGTTCACACAGCCTCCAAGTGTCAGTTCATAATATCACATCTCGATGATTAGTGAAGACATGAACATGGAAATATAACAATCAGATCTGACACTTCAGGGTCTGAAATCCCAAGAGATTCTACTTGATCAAAAATGGCCCATGTGGAAGCTTTCAAAACCTGCAATTAGTTTGAACACATTACAACTCTTCTCACACATACTAATAACAGCTAAATATGGAGACAGTCAGAGGAAGCCTCTGGGTTCAGTGCTCTACGTGGTAAACTGGGAACAGCCATGCATTCTAACCTCCCTCCACGCATGTACAGAATGCATAATGATGGAGTGTTCGTGAGACTTGGAGATGACTAAAACAATGCTCTTGACATACAGGAACTCAAGGTCCAAACTGGGGATCAGATATGTAAGCATTCAATGTAAGTGCTGCAATAGAGGGACAAACAGTGGGCAGCGGAGTACACTGTTTCCGGAGAATGAAGCTCTTAAACTGGATTGACAGATTAAGCAAATCTGCCCCAAATGAGAAATTGAAGTCTTGATACTCTAGTGTATTGGAAATCTATTAAAAATAGATTTTAAAAATAAATCCATTTAAAAATTAGCCAGACAACCTACTATTTATTTGATCTACACTGCTCTCAAATGTTAATTTGAGTGGTAAATTGTTATGTTGGTTTCTCGTAGGTAGGTACACTAGTTACAAGATAAGTTAATTTAGAGACAGCAAAGGCAACAAGAAAATAAATCTATCAAGAATTACCAGAAAACTAATGTTACTGGAATGGAGGGAAGAGTCAGTTAAATGACAGTTTCAAAGGGGTCAGTACATTTATTTTTTTAAAAAAATTAACATTTAGAGGTATTTTTAAAGCCTTTGAACTGAGAAGTTCAGAAGCTGGGTCAGTCCTGCCTCTGACTTGATCTATGGCTGGACAAGTCACCACCCTTGGGGTCAATTTCCTAAGCCTATAAAATTGGGGGTTTGTATTAGTCAGAACTCTTTTGTATGTGTGTGAAAGAAGTCCAATTCAAACTGGCTCAGTTTTTAAAAAGGAGGAACTTCATTGGTTTAGATAACTGAAATGGGTAGACCGACTGCAGACTAGCTGGATCTAGGGTACTGAAACGACGTACCAGAACACTACTGCTCTCCATTAGTCCTGATTTGTATTGTGTTGGCTGCATCCTCAGGCATGTTCTCCCTCTGTGATGACGAGATTGCTCCTCATATCTCCAGGTTTACTTCCTAAAAAATTCAAGCCTGGTGGGAAAGATTTTGCCCTTTACCATAGTTTCCCACCCCCACCCTGCCCCCCAAAAGTCTCAGACTTGAATGTCAATGAATTTGATCGACCTCGGTTACATCCCTAAGCCACGTAGGGTGTAAATGGGGAGTGCAGTGTTTTAATTGGCCAGACCCAGGTAAATGCCCTCCTCTTAAGCCAGCAGTGGCGAAAGGGAAAATGGATTTTGGAAAACCCAAGACAACTGACATCCACTAGAGGGTGAAACACATTGCCTCTAAGCAACCCTGACAGGTCTAAAATTTTCTCTTGAAACTTTTCCTTTATTATGTAAAGCAGTTGTTGCCAAAAAAGGACCAGGGATTTGTCCAAGCTTCACAGCTGGTAAAGACAGAAGCAGAACTCTGGTCTCTCAACTGGTAATCCTATATTCGACATCTTTCCCAGGGTTCTAACTCTAGGAATCACAGTGAACTCAACAGAGAATGATTCGCAGTGTGAACCTTACCCCTTCAGGCATGTATCATAATGAAGATCATTTCCTATATTTCTTCTGAAGGTGCCATTAGGAACCTCCGATAACTTATCACAGGGATAGCAGAAGGCCTGTGCATAGCCCAAGCTGGTTGGTGGGTTGGTGGGTTGGTGGACCCTACGTGAACATGCTACGCATGGCACCTACTTCTGGTCCAGCTGAAGATGCCTTGGGTCCCCATTTGTAATGTCTAAGAACACTCGCAGTTTTACCAAAGCAGCAGTCTAGAGGCAACTCCTTGTGTGTCGAGATCAGAATGTCAAAAACAAGTGTTCTTTCTTTTTTCTTTTTTTGGGATCTAGATTAGCCCTGCATGTGGACACAGACATGGGAGAGTTTTCTTTTTAAGCTTTCCAGATAATAACGTGCAGCCAATGTTAGGAGCCCCTGCTAGAGCCCTTTAAATTCTTGTTAGGACAGTTTTGGCTAAGAGTTCAAATAGTTCATTCAACCCCATTCTTCCTGTTTCATTTCAGAAGTTCTCAGTGTATACACAGTGACTTATTTAAAATGGCATTTTTTTCCCCTTCTCAAAGGAAAGAATATTGTCCACTCTGGCACATTATGTGATTTCTGGCTTTCCAAGGTGCAAACTCATGAATATTCTTAATTAGAACTGTGGAATCTTGATCTCTTTCAAATTGGGCCATGTTAGAATTTAATTGCAGCAAGGGACTAAAAACATCTGGTCGAACAGCCATGATCTGTGGTTTTGAACATACCCTGTGAATGACCAGCAGAGTGGTGCATCACTGGGCTTGCCGATATGCTGCGGAGACGTGAAGGAAGAAGGAAGCCAAGCAGATAATGACCTCTCAGTTAAGTTTTCCAAAGGGCTCAGATGATTAACTGGCTCCAGGCAAAGTCAACTCCTCAACTGCAAACATAAGCAACAACATAAAGCAGGCACACCTGCCATCCCAATAATTCAGGGATGGTGAAAAGAAACATCTCATTTTTTTTTTTTTACACTATCAGGCTGTCCAGAGTTTGGCAGATCTTTTCTAAACGATTTTCTCTTCCTTCCTTCATCAGTGTGGAGCTTGAAATAAGTTCTATTTAATTTCATATTATTGGCTTGATTTATGTCAAAATATTGTACTCGTTCTGACCTAGGCAGCAATAGACACCTTCAAGGGAATGTGGCTTGATATTTGAAATATGGTCCTTGAAAATAGAGTGGAAAATATGTAGTAGAAAAATTCTGCCTTATTTTTGAGAATTTAATGGGATAAATTTAGATGCCTGTGATCAAAAGTTATGTGGACTGTTTTGGTAAACAATAATGGAGAATTTATTCAGTAAATATTTATGGAACATATACTGTTTACAAACTCTTTAGATATAAAAATGAGTGTTCTTGGGATGTTTACAATCTACAAGAGGAGAAGAAAGAGCTGTTAATAACTACAATGCTAGGCTATATGTGATGAATTATGACAGTATTTCAAAACAGGTAGACTTTGTACTTAGCAGGGGCAACCAAATTAAGTAAAAGGAGCAGCAGAAGCAAAAACTCATAAAGGACAACGGGGAAAAAAGGATGGGAGATGAGATTCATTGAGTGTCTACAGGGTGAGATCAGGTTACAGATTCATTTTTACACATTATCACATGTAATTCTTGGAATAATACTATAAAGTTATTCCCAGATAATATCCAGATAAATAGACTGAGATCCTGAAATGCTAAATCATTTCCTCAAGATCATTCAGGCAGTCACAGGTGATACTGGAATTTAATATTCATGTTCATGGAAAAATTGGCCAGCACAGTTTGGCTAAACTGAAAGAGCTGGGAAAAAGACGCTGGAGTGTAGTCAATCAAAGCCAGATCACACAAGGCTAGAATGTCAGGCTGACAAGTTCAAACTCAACTCCACAGGCAACAAGAATCATTCACGCTCTAACCTGAAACTCAGCCAGCTCACTCATGCCCTGAGATCGTTGACTAGAGCCTATTGCCCCAACCTGTGGCTGCAAAAAACCCGGAGCACATTGCCCATGCTCCCTTATGTTTAATTCCTCATGTCCCAACGTCTTCATGCTCCTGAACTGTGTACATCTATCTACACAGGATTCAAGCTCCATCCTGGGTTTCCACAAAAATCCACTGCCTTCAAATATTCTAAAGTTGAATGGGGATCCTAAAGAAAGATTACATCAAGAAGAGAGATGTCTTCTGCTATCCTCAGGGTCTGTTTCTTCTATTTTTCATTCCTGGCTTTGTTTTTCTACTCCCTTTCCTTATGATACAAGCAAGAAGCTGCTCTGATCCTCTCTCTCAGGGCGGTTCCACTCATGCCCTTGGGGGTAGTGCTTGGTGTTTTGTCTTCTCTCCCAATACCTTGAAGGTATTTCTTCTAAACAAAAGCAGGGTTCTCGGGAAGAGTTTTAGTGGGATAGGTGGATGGGATCCCGGAAGGCCTGGAAGCAGGGAGTGGTGTGTTGGAGGCCTGTGGCGAGTGCAGCGTGAGTCATCTGGCTTCACCCAGAGGTCGGCAGCAGGCTGCAGGAACAAAGGGTAAAGAGAAGACATTAGGAAAAAGAAACTATTCTTCAAATGACAGGAAGGAGAGCTTTCCTATGTTACAGATTCCTTCCCACCGTGAAAGCTATCTAAGTCCTAATTGAGATTTATGGTATTTTAATCCTCCTCGTCAAAAGGCTTTAATTCTAAATTTTGGACATAAGGCAGTATTCTCTCCAGTTAGA
This sequence comes from Anoura caudifer, assembly GCA_004027475.1. Taxonomy (NCBI): domain Eukaryota; kingdom Metazoa; phylum Chordata; class Mammalia; order Chiroptera; family Phyllostomidae; genus Anoura; species Anoura caudifer. The sequence continues at coordinate 173,692 of PVKU01003408.1, read as the reverse complement.
AAATAGAATATCAGCAGGTGGTCTTAGAAAAGAATTCTCCCAACATGCTGTGCACTGTGTCAGGAAAAATTTTTCATGCCACTAGATTTTTTTCAAAAAATCATGATTTAGTTTCCAGATATTTAAACTTTTATTTCCATTTAGTTTGCTTTGAAAAGCGGCAGATTAGCTAGAGCAGGAGATTGTCTGTGATCAGCGGTGGCAGAGAAATCCAGCACAGTGAGAGGGCAGGGCCTGCGAGCCATCCGGCTTTTCAGCAGGCACACACTGACGGTCCTTGCCTGCCTTATGTTCCCGAGAATTCCTTTATTTCCCTTCAGGTATTTGACCCCCCATTGAATGGAGGCATTGATCAAAGTTGAAGCTGGAGAGTGACTGATAGAATAGCTTCAGTTTGCAGTAAATCAAATGTCAAAAAAGAGCCAAAGTAAAATTCGTGATGTTTAATTCCTATTCCTGAGTCTCTTGGCTTATGTGAACGTGAGGATGTTGCCTAACAATCTTGTACTTCTTTCTTTCTTTCTTTCTTTCTTTCTTTCTTTCTTTCTTTCTTTCTTTCTTTCTTTCTTTCTTTCTTTCTTAATATACACAGACAAGAAATTCTAAAATGAGAAAGAAATTTTTTTTTGACTTGTACTGACCTGAGAGACGGAACTCCTTAAGTGAAAGATGGTAATTTGAAATAAAGCTCCCTGTGTCTATTTCCAAAGAATTATGACTTGGAAGGTTCATGTGAGGTGAAGGAGAACAAGAAGAAATAGACATCAAGTTGCGATGTTGTGCCAAACATCTGGAGGAGAGAATGAGAGCATTCTGGGAAAACAGATGGAGGGGAGCTTGGCCAGATACAATTAAAGGCAAGGCCACTCAGCATCTGATTAACTCAGGGAATTCCACTCTAAAGGAAAATATCTATAAAACCTGTGCCTTAAATAATCTTTCGAAATAAAAACACTGAAAAAATTAGAGTGCTTATCAGGCCTTGAGGTTTACTTTGAAGGTTTTAATTTACTAATTACTGTGTGCATTGGTTTGCTTTCTTTTTTAATTACAAACAAGACCCCAATTGATAACCAAAAGGCTTATAGATAAAGACCTGCACAAAAAATTATTTCTGTGCTATTTTAATTAACCTACTGAAATTTCTTTTGAAAAATCAGGGCCTAAATCAAGCATTTGTGGTTGAGTTAAATATCTGAGTTTTTCTAGGGAAGCTGATAATGCCTCTTTGGGAATTGGCTTAACTTCTGGAAAAAAGAGCTTCCTTTCATGTATGGACATTTTATCCACTAGCTGTATTAAACAAAACTGAAGGCTCACACGCTTTGCAAATGTCCATGGAAATGTTTAAGATCTGATCTCTAAACAGTTACTGGGCTCAAAATAACTGAACTCTAAAGTGGAAATTAATAATTACATCAAAAATTATAATAATATCAAAAGCAAAATTAAAAGATGGTTTCACATTTGTACAACAAAATTCTCTGTTGTAGATAATGTGACAAATGTGACATGAGCCCTCTAAAACACAGATGCCCAGATCTACAGAGGCCCGTCGATAGGCCTGCTATTTGGAGAGGCGCATCCCTGGCTAGTAAGAGAGCACACACAGCCTTCTGCTATACATTCTCTTTGTGGCTCAAAAGGAAAGGGGCACCTTTTCCTTTAATGTCTGAATAAAGGGGTTTGAGTTCCCCGACCATGAACTAGAGGAGGCATGGCATCCATGGTATTCCCCACAGGTCTATTGCCATTCTTGATCCCTGAGGTGGGGGGAGGGGAGAGGCTCAGAACAAGCCAACCCAAGGTGTGCATCAGTGGTCTGCAGATTACTTTGAGCTAATAGGAATTTTAGCTTCAGGCTCAAGAGAAACTTCTCTCCACCCCCCTCCCCGCCTGCCCCTGCCCTTTAACTCCCTACAAGAACTTGAATCAGGGGCCTGGCCCATAAAAAGAAATGATCAGAGATAACTTCTGTCAACCTATCCTTAGGGCAGGGAAAACTTCTGTTTACTAAATATCTGCTCTTACCTTATTCCATCTCGAAGATGATAAGAGCAGGAAGCCCCCAAGACGCATTACCTCATCCTTAGCCCTGGATGTCTTATACAGGGTGGGACAAAAGTATGTTTACAGTTGTTCAGATGGAGCATCAGGCAACTGATAAATGTTTCACATACTCACAACTATAACCTACTTTTACCCCACCCTGCATACCTCAGTCCCCCTTTCTCCCTCAGAACCTCTCCTGCATATGGGGTCCCTGACTCTCTTATATATGCAGGATTCCCATACAAATGTATGTATTAAATTTGGTTATTTCATCTCATGTCTATTTCATTATTGGACCAGCCGGAAGAGCCTCGAGGGTAAAGGAAAGTTAGTTCCTCTTCCACACCTTACTTCCTCTTGTGCTGTGACTGCTCTCCCCTTCCCATGCTCTGTTCAGCCATGTTTCTCCTCCTGTCTTCTCAGGTACACCACCATCCAAAAGCCAGTGTCAAGAGAACATTGAACTTGTAATTCCTCATTCATCCCCCAGCAATACTCTAGAGTACTTCCTTGCCCTAGGCTCAGCCCGTCACTATAGTGCTGGGGCCCACTGTCCCCAGCAATATTTCCATTTTCCAACTCTCCTTCTTTCCCAATTCCCCTTACTCCCTGCCTACCAGAGACAAAAAATGAGCATTCCCAATACTGACTACCTAGCTCATTTACTTGGTACTTTCTTTTGCATACCTAATGATAACCATTATTGGATTCTCCTGGCAAAAACATGTTTTGCCTATAGTTAAATTCTGCCACATCCTTGAAATGTGGAAGCAGCTAAGTAATTTTCCTTTTATTTGGATAGCAATCTCTACTTTCCAATAACACTTCTAAAGAAGACCCACATGCTCAATATAATAAATGGCATATGTTTCGGCAAGGCTTATTTCCCCTGATTTTTATTTATTTATTTATTTATTTATTTATTTATTTTTTGCTAAGGCTTTGAAAAAAGGGGGTCCTTGGAGATTCCAGTCCTTTGTTGCTTAACAGAGGAGAGAGAGTACAAAGAGCCAGGAAACCCAGCTTTTGCTTCCATGGATCAACACATTTCAACTCAAAGCACTGAATGAGTCCGTGGTAGGGGATTCAGGAAAGGACTATGCAGTAGAAGCAATCGCTGTTAGAGTTGTTAAATAAAAGGAGACAAACATAGGACTGAGAAACCAGCAAATCTCCCAGGGACAAGGGAATGTGTTAGCTGGGCCTTGAAAGAGAAGGAGAATCATTTCCCAGGAATGCTAGGGAACCATTTTCTACAGTTTTCTTCAAATCTGGACACTTTGACTGAGAACGTGGGCTAAAAAGTCTATTTTGTCTTGATGATGTAGTTTAAAGGACAAAGGCACAATGTTAGTTTCCTCCACAAAGAATGAAAAACATGTTTACTTATTTTCACCAAATTAACTAAGCTATTAATGGACTTGGATACTCTTTGATTCTGATTTGGGTTCGGTGTACAATTTTTTCCCATTTAACCAGTGATGATCATTTACAATCTGCTGTGGACAAGTACTGCTCTAGGTGATAGGAACAGACATGACAGAATAAACACAAGGAGACATAGCCTCTCTGGTAGCCAAGGGAGGGATGAATCAGTTGCAGAGAGAGAATTGCCAAGCCATGTAGTAAGCAGCATAAGAGAGATGGGCGGGGAGAGCCATGGACACAGAGGCTGACCAACTCTCTCCAGGGATGTTGTGGATGGTTCTAAGAGAAGATGACACTTGAATTCCTTCTCAAAGGATGAGAGGGGACCACTGGGGAGCCGGAGGTAGATGGCGCAAAGACAGAAAACACAGGGAGTGCCTGGAGTTGAAGCTGCTGCATGAAGGGCCAGCTGAAGAGGGTGCTGGAGAGGCTGGGCCACGTGCATGGGAGTCTCAGGTCCTAAGGGGATGCTGGGGATGTCACTAAGATGATGAGGACTGGTCAAGGTTAAGGGGGCAAAGGATGTGGTGAGATAGACCGAGTGAGCAGGGACTCTATCGGTACCCAACCCCACTCTCGCTGAAGAGCGGGGCTGCTTGAATGTTGGATGGATTCGGATTCCATGTTATATGTCATTGGCGGTGCTGGGGGGGGAGGGGAAACAAAGCCAGAGCTTGGGGGAGAGGGATCAGGTAATGATGAAAAGCAGGAAAATGATAATTGTCTATGTACAATCTAGAAAGACAATTCCAGTTTTAGTTACAAAGTAAACCGATAAGGAGTTTATAGCAACAGTTTAGGCAAGAGATGATGAAACCTTGAAGAAAGGGATGACACAGATTAGAAACAAAACATTAGCCATTACAAGATTTTCAAATGTACTTCTGAGCATTTTGTGAGGTAGAGAAATGTTCCAGAGATCTAAGATTGCACTGGGTGAAGAGAGAAAATTGAATAATACATACATCCACTTAGTCATTTCACCTTGTAGTATTAGCTCTGTATCTGTCCTGTCTTCCTACAATCTCAATAGCATTCCTGATGGATTAGAGATAATTCTAGAGCAAGGTAGTGTCTGTTGCTTTGGGTTTTCCCAACTTTAATCCAAAGGAATCAGCATCATGGCAGAATATGTATTTATACACATTCTTGTCTTGTGTCTTCATTATATGCCCTGGCTTAGAAACGCTTGAGTTACTGCCCCTGCCATACACCAGAGACAGCAAGGAAAAAAAGAGAGAGAGCACAAGAAAAGGTGGCTGTGGAGGGAGGAATGGGAGTGGGAGGGAGAGAGAAAGGGGGAGGGAGGGAGAGAGAGAGAGAGATGGAACTCTGTCTCCTTTTGAAGCATCTTTAAGCCTCCTTAAGAAAAGCTGTGACATTCCTCCATGTGATGACAGTCCTCTATCTGTCCCTATCCCCACCTTCCAAGGGTGTTTGGCATCTGTATTAACCACCATGTAGGGATAACTTTGATCCCTTTTAAATGGCAGGCAAAATCCAGAAGGGGGCAGTCATGAAACTCCCCTTCTGCTCCAATGGAATCAGCATGGCCACCCCAGGAGCCGGGGCAGCAAGTCCTCTGCAAAATCATCAAGGAGGATCTATTTTCGGCCCCCAGTCGGCTTTGGCAGGGATGAGAAAAATCGGGCCAGAAGCACACGGAAAAGAGTTGAGGGCATCTGCAATATCCACGAGAGGGACACGGAAGGCACTTGCATACGTCAGATGGAGGAGAAAATTTGAAACAAAAGGAAAATCTGGAGGCAGATTATTTAACATTCATTTATGCTCTCATTCAACAAATATTTGCTGAGTGCCTACTTGGTGCAAAGCACAGCACAGGGTGATCTTACGGAGGATATAAATATTAAACAGGCTCAGCTCCTGCCTTTACAATCAAGTGGGGAGAGAAGGCATGCACATATTTATTATTTAGTGGTGTTGTATAAACGTTTGAAGTGGGAATCTGATGGCTAAAAGGCTATACTAGTCACACAGCCGAGAGGGAAGATGGAAAGCAACCCAGCCCACAGCACCGTCTGCCAACAGCTCGGCATCAGCCTGTCGGCCTTTCCGCAAACCGGCAGCACGGAGGGCCAGTGCTGCAGATCCAGACCTTAAGGAAGTGCAGTTCCCTGAGACCTCCCTCCTTCAGAGGTGGCAGCGAGACCATGAATGAGCCCGAAAATCCTGTCTTCTACAACAGAGGATTTCAACACTCTAAAACGGGTCAGTTCAGGATTGCAGGGAGACAGCGTCCTGCCATGGCTTTGCACGGAAGCTCTGGAGGCAAAATCACGGGTTTGCTTTGAAAGCGCCGCCGTGGGTGTGCAACTTGCCTGTTGGTTTCTTGACAGTGAGCCTCTCTGTCTTCCTTTGTAAAATGTCAGTTGAGAGGATTCTCTGAAATAATGTGTTCTGAAACAGAGTATTCAAAAAACAGACATGGGTGATACAAAGGATGCTCGACACACAGACATTGAAGTTGTCATGGCCATTTTGTGTTCCAGGAATTCTGTGCTTCCGCACCGGCTTTCGGTCCTCCAGCCTGTTCTCCATTCTGCCTTGTGTCTTACGTGAGACTAGGTTGACCCATTTCATCGTTCTCATCCTCATGTTTTAAACTGTTGTGCTAAAATGCGCATGGCATACAGTTGACCAGTTTAGCCATTTTTAAGTGGGCAGTTCGGTGGCATTAAATGAGTTCAC